>CM074123.1:36135000-36157500 GCA_037177725.1 Cyamopsis tetragonoloba
TTATGATTTTTTTTAACGAAGCAAATTTAAATAATAGGAAAAAATGGAATAAGGGACGTAGAGGTCGAATTTCGACGTGATTTTTTGCAAGGATCCATACAATGATGATATCTTAATGTTCCCAAAGTTTGAAAATTTTATTCCAAAGGTATAATGTATAATGATTTTATTCCACGGGACTAGTCACCACGAGCGACCAGACTAGTCACGGGACTAGTCACCAGAGAAGTCACGTGAGTCACCAGAGTAGTCACGAGACTAGTCACGAGACTAGTCACGTGAGTCACCATACTAGTCACGGGACTAGTCACCATACTAGTCACACGAGTCACCAGACCAATCACGGGACTAGTCACCTGAGTCACCAGACTAGTCACACGAGTCACCAGACTAGTCACGGGACTAGTCAAACGAGTCAAGGGACTAGTCACACGAGTCACCAGACTAGTCACACGAGTCACCAGACTAGTCACGGGACTAGTCACACGAGTCACCAGACTAGTCACGGGACTAGTCACCTTAGTCACCAGACTAGTCACGGGACTAGTCACCAGACTAGTCACGGGACTAGTCACGCGAGTCACCAGACTAGTCATGGGACTAGTCACCCGAGTCACGGGACTAGTCTTACGAGTCATCAGACTAGTCACGGGACTAGTCACACGAGTCACCAGACTAGTCACGGGACTAGTCACACGAGTCACAAGACAAGTCACGGGACTAGTCTTACAAGTCACCAGACTAGTCACAGGACTAGTCACACGAGTCACTAGACGAGTCACGGGACTAGTCACCCAGGTCACCAGACTAGTCATGGGACTAGTCACATGAGTCACCAGACGAGTCAAGGGACTAGTAACCTAAGTCACCAGACTAGTCACGGGACTAGTCACAGGAGTCACGGGGCTAGTCACACGAGTCCCCAGACTAGTCACACGAGTCACCAGACTAGTCACTGGACTAGCCACACGAGTCACCAGACTAGTCACGGGACTAGTCACTAGACTAGTCGCGTGACTAGTCACACGAGTCACCAGACTAGTCACCTGAGTCACCAGACTAGTCACCTGAGTCCCCAGACTAGTCACAGGACTAGTCACACGAGTCACCAAACAAGTCAAGGGACTAGTAACCTAAGTCACCAGACTAGTCACGGGACTAGTCACACGAGTCACGGGGCTAGTCACACGAGTCACCATACTAGTCACGGGACTAGTCACACGACTTGTCACGGGACTAGTCACACGAGTCACCAGACTAGTCACGGGACAAGTCACCTGAGTCACCAGACTAGTCACGGGACTAGTCACCTGAGTCACCAGACTAGTCACGGGACTAGTCACCTGTGTCAACAGACTAGTCACCATACTAGTAACCTAAGTCCCCAGACTAGTCACGGGACTAGTCACCTGAGTCACTAGGCTATTCACGGGACTAGTCACTCGAGTCACCGGACTAGTCACGGGATTAGTCATACGAGTCACCGGACTAGTTACGGGACTTGATGGAAATAAAGGAGTGGACCCTAACTTGAAGGACTTTGGAGGACAAGCATTAAGGGTAGATGGTCCTATGACTAGGAGCAAAAAGAAGAGACTTGAAGAATTTGCTACTAGCATCATGTTATGGGAACACTTAGAAGAATTTGGAGTTTTTAATTCTACTTTTAATAATTTTAGTGTAACGATTTGTAATAAATAATGCCTTGTTAGTTAAATGGCATTTTTAGAAGTCTTTTTTATATTTTCATGACATGTATCAATTGGTCAAGGTATGACCAATTCTTGACCAATTTCATGCGCACAAGAGGGGCAAATTAGGCGCTAGTTTTAGGCCTTTTTAGTGATCATGTGAGGTGCACATGTAAGAGGCAAGGAAGGCTTCTATAAATAGCCTTGAATAATCACATTGTAGACACTTTTTTTTATAATAGAAATGGAATGAATCCTTTTGTGAGAGCATTTATTCTTTCTTGAATTCATAGCTCTTTGAGCATGAAGCAAATGGTCTTATCAATGGAATCAAGTCCATTGTGGCGATCAAACAAGGATTATCAAATTGCCTAGGAAATTTGTGGCTCCCTACTTTTAATTCTTCCATCTTCTTCTTCTCCATTCTTTTATTTTGCGCCATTTATGCCTTACTTTATATTCATGTCTTAATTTTTATGCGCCTCTTTCTTCTCCATATCTTATGTTCTTTTATGCTCCTCCTTCAAGCATTTTAAGGAGATTGAAACCCAAGTGAACTAGATCCGTTATGAACATCCCCATCATTTGGTATCTCGAGCCATGGGTTTCATTGGGTAGTTCTTGATTTTGATCCTCTTTTTTTCCGGATTGCGGGAATTGAATCATGGATCCTTGGTTCTCCTTGCTTGATTTTTGATTTCTCTCATTTTTTTCCAATTTTCGTATTCTGAAATTTCTGCAATTTTCTGCCTAATCAGTTAGGAATTTGGTGATTTGGAGTTAAAATTTGAATTCCTCATAGTGGAAAACCTTAGAATCAAGTGTTGATTAAAAAAAGTCTGCACATGTGTTCTTGAGTGTTCTTGGACGTTCATGCTTGTTTCTTGCCTATTTGATGATTGAATCCAAAATTTGAGTTGATATTCTTCATATACATGTTCTTGCGCATAAAACCCATCCATTTTTTTTGAGTCTCTTTGTTCAAATTTTTTGTGTTTAAGTTGTGTGTTCTTATACACACTAAGTGTTTGTGAAAATACCTAAGAAAAATTTTGTGTTTGAGTCTAGCTTTCTTTCTTTCTTCTTTCCATTTTGTTCATGGATTTCCTTCATATTTGTATTGTTTTGTGCCCCATTAATCTTGTTTGCTAGCTTTTCTACCTTACAATACACTTGAACACCTTGTCCGTTTATTCTACATTCATTCTATCTTTGATTCCTAGTGATTTGTGTGCAAGAAAAAAGTTGCTTTGCAATATAAAACAAAAAAACAAAAAACAGAGCATTTGCGCAAATATCAAAAAAAAAAAAAAAGAGGTGCAATATACAAAAGAAGAAAACAATTCATATACGTATGTTTGTTCTTGATCATTGATTTGCACACTTTCACGTTGTTTATCCACATATTATGCCTTATACACTTTCCTTCTATATTGGTGTTATTCTTGTTCACATCCATTATTGCTTTGGTGAATCCTGGCTAGCATCTTATTTTTCTTGACTTTGTCTAGTTTTCTTAGTACTCTTTTCTTGTGCCTTTGTCAACATAATTACTCCGTTTTTGTGTGCCATTTTCTTTGATTGAGTTAGCTTTTATTGCTTGTCTTTATTTGACCTCTTCGTTGTGTCTTTGAGTATTTCTTCATTTGTACTCTTGTGTCACGTGTTGGCTTAGATATTTTGCTACTTCTTGAGGGTTTGCCACTTTGGATCCATTAATTTGATTATTTGTGCTTTTTTTGCTATGATAGTCAAGGGACGTTGAGTGGTAAAAGGCAAGAGTGTGCAATTATAGAAAAAGCCTCTAAAGTGTGAAACACGCGTGGATTTGAGTGATACATTTCTTGTGAGTTTGTGTGATTTGTGAGGTCCTTAGGATAGACTATTATTTTTCTCTTTTCCTTTGATGTATTCTTTTCTTATTTTTGGTTTAGTTTGAACTACTTGGCTTGCATAGATATTTTTCACTTTTATTCTATTTTTTTTCTCATCATGGACAATCAAACTCCTAATACTATACTCTTGGAGCAATTAGCATCACAAATAAAGCAAATTATGTCCAAGGAACTTGACGGTATATTAAAACCTTGGACAAAATTCAAAGCTCCAACAAGGGGAAGGAAAAAGTCCATTCCTCCCCAAGGGTAAGTGAAGGTATACCCTCTCCTTTTCTTAATGCTACTTCATCTCATGTCACTAGAAATGTTGCTCATAACTCTCGAAATGTTAATGATGAACTTGCACATGGTAGGCATCATGCATATCATACCTTGACTAGTGGAAGTGACGATGAATTGCATGCACACTCTAGGCATCATAGGCATCGAAATAATGCTCATATTCATGATAATTTGCATCATATGCCTAGACATGGAGCCTTTGACCCACGGCCTAACCAACGGTTTGGTCAAGGGAATGTTCTTGATGACATTCCCCAATTTGGTGATCCTAGGCTTGAAAATAGGTACTTAGGTGTGAAGTTGGAGATTCCCACCTTTGATGGGAATGTGAATCCCGAAAAGTACCTTGAATGGGAAATGCGCCTGGATCAAATCTTTGAGGCGCAACGGTTTGATGATGAGAGGAAAATAGCCCTTGCTACGGTGCATTTGACTAATTATGCTTTATTATGGTGGGATAATCATAAAAAGACAATCTTACCTTTCTATCCTCTCCATAGTTGGGAGGAATTAAAGATGCGGTTTAGGCAACGTTGGGTGCCCCCACATTACATCAAAGAATTGCATAGGAAGCTTCAAATTATCTCCCAAGGTTCCATAAGTGTGGAGGCCTATTATAGGGAGATGTGGGTGGCTCTAACTAGAGCCAACATTGTTGAGAGTGAAGAGGCTACTATGGCAAGGTTCATAGATGGATTGCATCCTAGGATTAGAGACATTGTAGAATTACATGATCATGCATCCATGGATTCATTATTGCACCAATGTCATAGGGTGGAAGTCCAATTGAAAAGGCAAGATAGAGATCATGCATATTATTCAAAAAAATTATAAATCTCAATCTTCTTTTGGGCGTTTTCCTTCAAAATGTTTTCAAAAAAGTGATTTCAAAAATTCATTTGATAAAGATGGCAAGAGTGGCTCCAATAAAAATTGGAAAAAGAGCCACAATGATCATGAGAAAAGCCACGGCCAAAGGGGAGTTAGTGATTCTCCTCCCTCAACTTCCAAGCTTAAGGGAGTTGGCCATGGTCAAAGCCATAAATCAAGTGAAATCAAGTGTTTTAAGTGTTTGGGTAGAGGTCACATTGCCTCTCAATGCCCCACAAAAAAGACTATGATGTGCGTTGATGGGGTTTATGATTCTCATTCTAATTCCTCTAATGATGAGCTTTCTTCTAACCATTCTTCTTCTTATACTTCTTCTAGTGATGATGAATTGTACCCCAATGAAGGAGATTTGTTGGTTGTTAGGAGGCTTTTGGGGAGTCACCCCAAAGAAGATGACAATACTCAAAGAGAAAATATTTTTCACACTAGGTGCTTGGTGAAAAATGCCACTTGTTCTTTGATTATAGATAGTGGCTCATGTGTGAATGTGGCAAGCACAAGACTAGTGTCCAAGCTTAATTTTCCTACTACTCCCCACCCTAGGCCATATAAACTTCAATGGCTTAATGATAATGGTGAATTTCTTGTTGACAAGCAAGTTTTGGTGGAGTTAACCATAGGCAAATATTGTGATAGCATTGTGTGCGATGTAGTACCTATGGAGGCCGCCCATATCCTTTTTGGGAGGCCTTGGCAATTTGATAGAAATTCTATTCATGATGGGCACTCAAACAAGTATTCTTTTGAGTATAAGGGTTCCAAATTGACCCTTGTTCCTTTGAGTCCCAAAGAGGTGAGTCATGATCAACACCTCATGAAAAAGAAAAGAGAAAAAGAGCAATTGGCCTTGAAACAAGCCAATAAGGGTTTCACTAACCCTTTTGCTAGTGAGACATGTGAAAAGAGCTCAAAAAGCTCCTCCAAGGCTAAGCAATGCGCTAAGGGCCTTGGTGGGGATGAATCATCTTCTCATTCCAATCTTCTTGTATCTAAACATGAGTTTAAGCACTTATTTTTGGCTCACAAGCCCATGTATCTTATGATTCCTCATGATATGTGTTTAAATGTTGTTTCTAACAATGATAATCATATGGTTCCTAGTGCTTTTTCTTCTATGTTGGATAGGTACAAAGATGTGTTTCCACTTGAGACACCAAAGGGATTGCCACCGATCCGTGGTATTGAGCACCAAATTGATTTCATACCGGGTTCTTCAATTCCAAATAGACCCGCTTATAGAGCAAATCCACAAGAGAGTGAAGAGATACAAAGGCAAGTGGATGACCTCATGAGCAAAGGGTGGATTAGAGAGAGTTTGAGCCCTTGCGCGGTGCCGGTCATTTTGGTGCCCAAAAAGGATGGTAAATGGAGAATGTGTTGTGATTGTAGACTTATCAATGCAATCACAATAAGGTATAGACATCCTATCCCTAGACTTGATGACCTTCTTGATGAGTTATGTGGTGCTTCTTTGTTTTCTAAAATTGATTTGAAAAGTGGGTACCATCAAATTCGTATGAAAGAAGGTGATGAATGGAAAACGGCTTTTAAAACTAAATTTGGTTTGTATGAATGGTTGGTAATGCCGTTTGGACTTTCAAATGCTCCTAGTACCTTTATGAGGTTGATGCATCATGTTTTGAGGAAATTTATGGGTAAATTAGTGGTGGTTTATTTTGATGATATCCTCATTTATTCTAAATCATTTGATGAACACTTGGAGCATGTTGAACTTGTTTTGAAAACTTTGAGAGATGCTACTTTGTTTGCTAATCTTGAGAAATGTTCTTTTTGTATGCCTAAAGTTACATTTTTAGGATTTGTGATTAGTGAGCATGGTGTACATGTTGATGATGAAAAGGTTAAGGCTATCCTTGAATGGCCGCGACCTACTTGTGTGAAAGATGTGAGGAGTTTTCATGGTTTGGCAAGCTTCTATAGGAGGTTTGTCAAGGATTTTAGCACAATTGCTTCTCCTCTAAATGAATTGGTGAAAAGTGGTGTGACATTCCATTGGGGACAAAAACAAGAGGAAGCTTTTGCCGCCTTGAAAGATAGGTTGACAAACGCTCCCATCTTGGCTCTTCCTAACTTTGAAAAATCCTTTGAATTGGAATGTGATGCCTCAAATATAGGTATAGGGGCTGTTCTTCTTCAAGAAAGCCACCCTATAGCCTACTTTAGTGAAAAGTTGAGTGGTGCTTGTCTTAATTACCCCACTTATGATAAAGAATTGTATGCTTTGATTAGGGCGCTTCAAGTTTGGCAACATTATTTGCTCCCAAGGGAATTTGTCATTCATAGTGACCATGAGTCCCTCAAGTACCTTAAAGGTCAAGGGAAGCTTAATAGGCGCCATGCTAAGTGGGTGGAATTTTTGGAACAATTTTCATATGTGATTAAGCATAAACAAGGCAAGGCCAACAAGGTGGTCGATGCTTTATCTAGGAGATATAGTCTCCTTTCCACTCTTGATTCTCATTTTGTTGGTTTTGATTCTATAAAGGACTTGTATGCTAGTGATAAACATTTTGGTCCTATTTTTGGTGATTTATGTGAGTTGGCCGCCAAGAATATCATTAAGGCACATGATGACTATTATCTTGTTGAGGGATTTCTTTTTAAGGCTAATTTGCTTTGTGTGCCTCAAGGTTCTCTTCGGTATTTGCTTGTGGTGGAAGCTCATGAAGGAGGCTTGATGGGTCACTTTGGAGTGGCTAAAACATTTGATATCTTACATGCCAAATTTTATTGGCCTCATATGCGCATTCATGTGCAACGGCATTGTAAGAGGTGTATTGTGTGTAAAAAGGCTAAGTCTAGGCTTATGCCTCATGGTTTGTATCTCCCTCTCCCCATTCCTAATTCCCCTTGGACTCATATTTCTATGGATTTTGTTCTTGGTTTGCCTCGCTCTAAGAGGGGTAAAGATAGCATCTTTGTTATTGTTGATAGATTTTCCAAGATGGCTCATTTTGTGCCTTGTGCTAAATGTGATGATGCTACTCATGTTGCTAACTTGTTTTTTGATAATATTGTGAGATTGCATGGGGTGCCCTTGAATATTGTGAGTGATAGGGATGCTAAATTCTTGTCACATTTTTGGAGAACACTTTGGGCCAAACTTGGTACTAAGTTGTCTTTCTCCACTACTTGTCATCCTCAAACGGATGGACAAACGGAAGTTGTAAATAGAACTTTGGGCACTTTGTTGAGATCTTTTGTTTCTAAAAATTTGAAATCTTGGGAAGAGTCCTTATCTTTTGTTGAGTTTGCTTACAATAGGGTGCCTCACTCTACTACTAAGCACTCACCATTTGAAATTGTTTATGGATTTAACCCCCTAACCCCTTTGGATTTGTTGCCTATTCCTCTTGATAATTCTTTGTTGCATAAAGATGGTGAGGCTAAAGCTTCTTATGTGAAGAAGCTACATGCTAAGGTGAAGGCGCAAATTGAAAAACAAGTAGCCCATTATGAGAGATTGGCCAACAAGAAGAAAAAGGCCATGAACTTTGCACCGGGAGATTGGGTTTGGGTACATTTTCGAAAGGAAAAGTTCCCAAATGAAAGGAAATCTAAGCTTCATCCTAGAGGTGGAGGTCCTTTTCAAATTTTGGAGAAAGTGAACGAGAATGCCTACAAAGTGGATTTGCGAGGTAAGCATAATATTTCTTCCACTTTCAATGTAAGTGATCTCTCTTTTTTTGATGTAGGTGATTCCAAAGTGGATTCGAGGACGAATCCTCTCAATGGAGGAGAGGATGATGGAAATAAAGGAGTGGACCCTAACTTGAAGGACTTTGGAGGACAAGCATTAAGGGTAGATGGTCCTATGACTAGGAGCAGACTTGAAGAATTTGCTACTAGCATCATGTTTGGGGAACACTTAGAAGAATTTGGAGTTTTTAATTCTACTTTTAATAATTTTAGTGTAAAGATTTGTAATAAATAATGCCTTGTTAGTTAAATGGCATTTTTAGAAGTCTTTTTTATATTTTCATGACATGTATCAATTGGTCAAGGTATGACCAATTCTTGACCAATTTCATGCGCACAAGAGGGGCAAAATAGGCGCTAGTTTTAGGCCTTTTTAGTGATCATGTGAGGTGCACATGTAAGAGGCAAGGAAGGCTTCTATAAATAGCCTCGAATAATCACATTGTAGACACTTTTTTTTATAATAGAAATGGAATGAATCCTTTTGTGAGAGCATTTATTTTCTCTTGAATTCATAGCTCTTTGAGCATGAAGCAAATGGTCTTATCAATGGAATCAAGTCCATTGTGGCGATCAAACAAGGATCAAATTGCCTAGGCAATTTGTGGCTCCTTACTTTTATTCTTCCATCTTCTTCTTCTTCTCCATTCTTTTATTTTGCGCCATTTATGCCTTACTTTATATTCATGTCTTAATTTTTATGCGCCTCTTTCTTCTCCATATCTTATGTTCATTTCTTTTATGCTCCCCTACAAGCATTTTAAGGAGATTGAAAACCAAGTGAACTAGATCCGTTATGAACATCCCCATCAGGACTAGTCACACGAGTCACCCGACTAGTCACGGGACTAGTCACACGAGTCACCGGACTAGTCACGGGACTAGTCACATGAGTCACCAGACTAGACACGGGACTAGTCACACGAGTCACCCGACTAGTCACGGGACTAGTCACACGAGTCACCAGACTAGTCACGGGAGTAGTAACACGAGTCGCTAGACTAGTCAGGGGACTAGTCACACGAGTCACCAGACTAATCACGGGACTAGTCACCCAAGTCACCAGACTAGTCACGTGACTAACCAGACTAGTCACGTGACTAACCAGACGAGTCACCAGACTAGTCATAGTCACGGGACTAGTCACACGAGTCACCAGACTAGTCACGGGACTAGTCACCTGAGTCACCGGACTAGTCACCTTAGTCACCAGACTAGTCACGGGACTAGTCACACGAGTCACCAGAGAAGTCATGGGAATAGTCACACGAGTCAGCAGACTCCTCACAGGACTAGTCAAACGAGTCACGAGACTAGTCACACGACTCACCAGACTACTCACGGGACTAGTCACACGAGTCACCAGACTAGTCACCTTAGTCACCAGACTAGTCATAGTCACGGGACTAGTCACCCTAGTCACACGAATCACCAGACTGGTCAGGGGACTAGTCACACGAGTCACCAGACTAGTCACGGGACTAGTCACACGAGTCACCAGACTAGTCACGGGACTAGACACCCGAGTCACGGGACTAGTCACACTAGTCACAGGACTAGTAACACTAGTCACACGAGTCACGGGACTAGTCTTACGAGTCATTAGACTAGTCACGGGACTAGTAACACGAGTCACCAGACTAGTCACGGGACTAGTCACACGAGTCACGGGACTAGTAACACTAGTCACACGAGTCACGGGACTAGTCTTACGAGTCACCAGACTAGTCACGGGACTAGGTCACACGAGTCACCAGACTAGTCACGGGACTAGTCCCAGAGTCACCAGACTAGTCACGGGACTAGTCACTTTAGTCACCAGACTAGTCACGGGACTAGTCACCTTAGTCACAAGACTAGTCACGGGACTAGTCACACGAGTCACCAGACTAGTCACGAGACTAGTCACATGAGTCACCAGATTAGTCACGGGACTAGTCACACGAGTCACAACATTAGTCACACGAGTCACCAGACTAGTCACACGAGTCACCAGATTAGTCACGGGACTAGTCACACGAGTCACCAGACTAGTCACACGAGCTACGGGAGTAGAAACACTAGACACACGAGTCACGGGACTAGTCACACGAGTCACAGGACTAGTCACACGAGTCACCAGACTAGTCACGGGCTAGTCACATGAGTCACGAGACTAGTCACGGGACTAGTCACACGAGTCACCAGACTAGTCACGGCACTAGTCACACGAGTCACGAGACTAGCTACACGAGTCACCAGACTAGTCGCGGGACTAGTCACACGAGTCACCAGACTAGTCACACGAGTCACCAGACTAGTCACGGGACTAGTCACCTTAGTCACGAGACTAGTCACGGGACTAGTCCCACGAGTCACCAGACTAGTCACACGAGTTACCAGACTAGTCACACGAGTCACCAGACTAGTCATAGTCACGGGACTAGTCACACGAGTCACTGGACTAGTCACGGGACTAGTCACCTGAGTCACCGGACTAGTCACCTTAGTCCCCAGACTAGTCACGGGACTAGTCACACGAGTCACCAGAGATGTCAAGGGACTAGTCACACGAGTCACCAGACTAATCACGGGACTAGTCACACGAGTAACGAGACTAGTCACACGAGTCACCAGACTAGTCACGGCACTAGTCACACGAGTCACCAGACTAGTCACAGGACTAGTCACCTTAGTCACCAAACTAGTCACGGGACTAGTCACCTTAGTCACAAGACTAGTCACGGGACTAGTCACACGAGTCACCAGACTAGTCACGGGACTAGTCACATGAGTCACCAGTCTAGACACGGGACTAGTCACATGAGTCACCAGACTAGTCACGGGACTAGTCACACGATTCACAAGACTAGTCACGGCACTAGTCACACGAGTCAAACCACTAGTCACACGAGTCACCAGACTAGTCACACGAGTCACGGGAGTAGAAATACTAGACTCACGAGTCACGAGACTAGTCACACGAGTCACAGGACTAGTCACACGAGTCACCAGACTACTCACAGGACTAGTCACACGAGTCACCAGACTAGTCACGGGACTAGTCACACGAGTCACCAGACTAGTCACGGGACTAGTCACCCGAGTCACCAGACTAGTGATGGTACTAGTAACCTGAGTCACTAGACTAGTCACGGGACTAGTCACTTGAGTCACCAGACTAGTCACGGAACTAGTCACGCGAGTCAGCAGACTAGTCACACGACTAGTCGCCCGAGTCACCAGACTAGTCACGGGACTAGTCGCACGAGTCACCAGACTAGTCACGGGACTAGTCGCACGAGTCACCAGACTAGTCACGAGACTAGTCACTTGAGTCACCAGACCAGTCACGGCACTAGTCCCACGAGTCACCAGACTAGACACGTGATTAGTCACCCGAGTCACCAGACTAGTCACCGGACTAGTCACCCGAGTCACCAGACTAGTCACACGACTAGTCACTCGAGTCACCAAACTAGTAACGGGACTAGTCCCACGAGTCACCAGACTAGTCACACGATTCACCAAACTAGTGACGGCACTAGTCGCCAGAGTCACCAGACTAGTCACGGGACTAGTCCCATGAGTCACCAGACTAGTCACGGGACTACTCACCTGAGTCACGACACTAGTCACGGGACTAGTCGCACGAGTCATCAGACAAGTCACGGGACTAGTCGCGCGAGTCACCAGACTAGTCACGGGACTAGTCGCGCGAGTCACCAGACTAGTCACTCAAGTCACCAAACTAGTCACGGCACTAGTCACCTGAGTCACTAGATTAGTCACGGGACTAGTCACAAGAGTCACCAGACTAGTCACGGGACTAGTCACACGAGTCACCAGACTAGTCACACCATTCACCAGACTAGTCACGGCACTAGTTACTTGAGTCACCAGACTAGTCATGGAACTAGTCCCACGAGTTACCAGACTAGTCACGGAACTAGTCACACGAGTCACCAGGTTAGTCACCGGACTAGTCACACGAGTCACCAGGCTAGTCACGGGTCTAGTCACCTGAGTCACCAGACTAGTCACGGGACTAGTCACCAGACTAGTCACGCGACTAGCACACGAGTCACCAGACTAGTCACGCGACTAGTCACCTGGGTCACCAGACTAGTCCTGCGACTAGTCACACTGTCACGGAACTAGTCAAACGAGTCACCAGACTAGTCACGCGACTAGTCACTGGTGTTACCAGACTAGTCCCCTGACAAGTCACGGGACTAGTCACCTGATTCACCAGACTAGTCACGGGACTAGTCACACGAGTCACCAGACTAACCACCTGAGTCACCAAACTAGTCACGGGACTAGTCACCCAATTCACCAGACTAGTCACACGATTCACCAGACTAGTCACGGCACTAGTCCCCTGAGTCACCAGACTAGTCACGGGACTAGTCCCATGAGTCACCAGACTAGTCACGCGAGTCACCAGACTAGTCACGGGACTAGTCATGCGAGTCACCAGACTAGTCACGGGACTAGTCACCTGAGTCACCAGACTAGTGACAGGACTAGACACCCGAGTCACCAGACTAGTCACGGGACTAGTCGCACGGGTCACCAGACTAGTCACGGTACTAGTCGCGCGAGTCACCAAACTAGTCACGGGACTAATCCCCCGAGTCACCATACTAGTCAAGGGAGTAGTCACCCGATACACCAGACTAGTCACATGATTCACCAAACTAGTTACGGCACTAGTCGCCTGAGTCACCAGACTAGTCACGGGACTAGTCCCATGAGTCACCAGACTAGTCACGGGACTAGTCACGCGTGTCACCAGACTTGTCACGGGACTGGTCATGCGAGTCACCAGACATGTCACGAGACTAGTCACCTGAGTCGCCAGACTAGTGACAGGACTAGACACCCGAGTCACCAGACTAGTCACGGGACTAGTCGCACGAGTCACCAGACTAGTCACGGGACTAGTCGCACGAGTCACCAGACTAGTCACGGGACTAGTCGCGTGAGTCACCAGACAAGTCACGGGACTAATCCCCCGAGTCACCATACTAGTCACGGGAGTAGTCACCCGATTCACCAGACTAGTCACGGCACTAGTCGCCTAAGTCACCAGACTAGTGACGGCACTAGTCGCTTGAGTCACCAGACTAGTCACGGGACTAGTCGCGCGAGTCACCAAACTAGTCACGGGACTAATCCCCCGAGTCACCATACTAGTCACGGGAGTAGTCACCTGAGTCACCAGACTAGTCACTCGAGCCACCAGACTAGTCACGGCACTAGTCACCTAAGTCAATAGACTAGTCACGGGACTAGTCACTTGAGTCACAAGACTAGTCACGAAACTAGTCACGCGAGTAACTAGACTAGTCACGGGACTAATCGCCCGAGTCACCAGACTAGTCATGGGACTAGTCACGCAATCATCAGACTAGTCACAACACTAGTCACCTGAGTCACCAGACTAGTCACGAGACTAGTCACCTGACTAGTCACGGACTAGTCACCTGAGTCACCAGACTAGTCAAGGGACTAGTCACACGAGTCACCTGTATAGTCACGGGATGAGTCACCAGACTAGTCACACGAGTCACCAGACTAGTCGGCGCCTAGTCCCCTGAGTCACCAGACTAGTCACGAGACTAGTCAAACGAGTCACCAGAGTAGTCACACGAGTCACTAGACTAGTCAGGTGACTAGTCACACGAGTCACCAGATTAGTCACGGGACTAGTCACACGATTCACCAGGTTAGTCACCGGACTAGTCACACGAGTCACCAAGTTAGTCACGGGACTAGCCACACGAGTCACCAGGTTAGTCACCGGACTAGTCACACGAGTCACCAGGTTAGTCACCGGACTAGTCACACTAGTCACCAGGCTAGTCACGGGACTAGTCACCGGAGTCACCAGACTAGTCACGGGACTAGTCACCCGAGTCACCAAACTAGTCACGAGACTAGTCGCACGAGTCACCAGACTAGTCACGGGACTAGTCACCTGAGTCACGAGACTAGTCACGGGACTAGTCATTTGAGTCACCAGACTAGTCACGCGACTAGTGACACGAGTAACCAGACTAGTCATGCGACTAGTCACCTGAGTCACCAGACTAGTCCCCCGACTAGTCACACTAGTCACGGGACTAGTCAAACGAGTCACCAGACTAGTCATGTGACTAGTCACACGAGACACAAGACTAGTTACGCGACTAGTCACATTAGTCACCAGACTAGTCCCCAGACAAGTCACGAGACTAGTCACCTGAGTCACCAGACTAGTCACGGGACTATTCACACTAGTCACTAGACTAATCACCTGAGTAACCAAACTAGTCACGGGACTAGTCACCCGATTCGCCAGACTAGTCACGGGACTACTCACGTGAGTTACCAGACTAGTCACGCGACTAGTCACACGAGTCACGCGACTAGTCACCTGAGTTACCTGAGTCACCTGACTAGTCACGCGACTAGTCACACCAGTCCCGAGACAAGTCACGTGATTAGTCACACGAGTCACCAGACTAGTCACCTGACATGTCACGGGACTAGTCACCTAAGTCACTAGATAGTCATGGGACTTGTCGCACGAGTCACCCGACTAATCACCTAAGTCACCAAACTAGTCACGGGACTTGTCGAACGAGTCACCAGACTAGTCACGGGACTAGTCACCAGACTAGTCCGGGGACTAGTCACACTTGTCACGTGACTAGTCACACAAGTCACCAGACTAGTGATGGGGCTAGTCACAGGAGTCACGAGACTAGTCACGGGACTAGTCATTTGAGTCACCAGACTAGTCACGCGACTAGTGACACGAGTAACCAGACTAGTCATGCGACTAGTCACCTGAGTCACCAGACTAGTCCCCCGACTAGTCACACTAGTCACGGGACTAGTCAAACGAGTCACCAGACTAGTCATGTGACTAGTCACACGAGACACAAGACTAGTTACGCGACTAGTCACATTAGTCACCAGACTAGTCCCCAGACAAGTCACGAGACTAGTCCCCTGAGTCACCAGACTAGTCACGGGACTATTCACACTAGTCACTAGACTAATCACCTGAGTAACCAAACTAGTCACGGGACTAGTCACTCGATTCGCCAGACTAGTCACGGGACTACTCACGTGAGTTACCAGACTAGTCACGCGACTAGTCACACGAGTCACGCGACTAGTCACCTGAGTTACCTGAGTCACCTGACTAGTCACGCGACTAGTCACACCAGTCCCGAGACAAGTCACGTGATTAGTCACACGAGTCACCAGACTAGTCACCTGACATGTCACGGGACTAGTCACCTAAGTCACTAGATAGTCATGGGACTTGTCGCACGAGTCACCCGACTAATCACCTAAGTCACCAAACTAGTCACGGGACTTGTTGAACGAGTCACCAGACTAGTCACGGGACTAGTCACCAGACTAGTCCGGGGACTAGTCACACTTGTCACGTGACTAGTCACACAAGTCACCAGACTAGTGATGGGGCTAGTCACAGGAGTCACCAGACTAGTCACTGGACTAGTAACCTGAGTCACCTGACTAGTCACGGGACTAGTCACCTAAGTCACCAGACTAGTCACAGGACTAGTCACACGAGTCACTTGACTAGTGACGGGACTAGTCACCTGAGTCACCAGTCTAGTCACGGGACTAGTCACACGAGTCACCTGACTAGTCACGGGACTAGACATCTGAGTCACCAGACTAGTCACGAGAGTAGTCACACTAGTCACGGGACTAGTCACACGATTCACTAGAGCAGTCACGGCACTAGTCACCTGAGTCACCAGACTAGTCACGGGACTAGTCGCCCGAGTCACCAGACGAGTCACGGGACTAGTCGCACGAGTCACCAGACTAATCACGAGACTAGTCACACGAGTCACCAGACAAGTCACGGAACTAGTCACGGGACTAGTCACTTGAGTCACCAGACTAGTTACCCGAGTCACCAGACTAGTCACAGGACTAGTCATGGGACTACTCACGCGAGTCACCAGAGTAGTCACGGGACTAGTCGCGCGAGTCACCAGACTAGTCAATGGACTAGTCCCCCGAGTCACCAGACTAGTGACGGGACTAGACACCCGAGTCACCAGACTAGTCACGGGACTAGTCACACGAGTCACCAGACTAGTCACCTAAGTCACTAAACCTTTCAAGGGACTAGTCACCAGACTAGTCACGGGACTAGTCACCTGAGTCACGGGACTAGTCACGCGAGTCACCAGACTAGTCACCCGAGTCAGCAGACTAGTGACGGTACTAGTCATTCGAGTCACCAGACTAGTCACGGGACTAGTCGCCCAAGTCACCAGACTAGTCACGAGACTAGACACACGAGTCACCTGACTCGTCACCTGAGTCACCAGACTACTCACGAGACTAGTCACCTAAGTCACCAGTCTAGTCACTGGACTAGTCACACGAGTCACCAGACTAATACCTGAGTCACCAGACTAGTCACGTGACCAGTCACACGAGTTACCAGACTAATACCTGAGTCACAAGACTAGTCACGGGACTAGTCACCGGAGTCACCAGACTAGTTACGGGACTAGTCACCCGAGTCGCCAGACTAGTCACACGAGTCACTAGACTAGTCGCGGCACTAGTCACCTGAGTCACCAAACTAGTCACGGCACTAGTCCCACGAGTCACCATACTAGTCATTGGACTAGTCACACGAGTCACCAGACCAGTCACGGGACTAATCACTAGACTAGTAACGGGACTAGTCACCTGAGTCACCAGATTAATCACGGGACTAGTCGCCCAAGTCTCCAAACTAGTCACGGGACTAGTTACACGAGTCACTAGACTAGTCACGGGACTAGTCACCCCAGTCACCAGACTAGTCACGGGACTCGTCACCTGAGTCACTAGACTATTAACACGACTAGTCACACGAGTCACCAGAATAGTCACGAGACTAGTCACCTGAGTCACCAGACTAGTCACGTGACTAGCCACACGAGTCACCAGACTAGTCACGTGACGTGACTAGTCTCCCGAGTCACCAGACTAGTCACGTGACGTGACTAGTCTCCCGAGTCACCAGACTAGTCACGGGACTAGTCACACGAGTCACCATACTTGTCACACGAGTCACCAGACTAGTCACGGGACTAGTCACCCGAGTAACCAGACTAGTCACGGGACTAGCCACACGAGTCACCATACGAGACACGGGACTAGTCACCCGAGTCACCAGACTAGTCACAGGACTAGTCACGCGACTCACTAGAATAGTCACGGGACTAGTCACCCGAGTCACCAGACTAGTCACGGGACTTGTCACACGAGTCACCAGACTAGTCACACGAGTCACTAGACTAGTCGCGACACTAGTCACCTGAGTCACTAGACTAGTCACGGCACTAGTCCCACGAGTCACCATACTAGTCATTGGACTAGTCACGCGAATCACCAGACTAGTCGCGGGACTAATCACTAGACTAGTCACGGGACAACTCACCTGAGTCACCAGACTAGTCACGGGACTAGTCGCACGAGTCTCCAAACTAGTCACGGGACTAGTTACACGAGTCACCAGACTAGTCACAGGGCTAGTCACCCCAGTCACCAGACTAGTCACGGGACTCATCACCTAAGACACCAGACCATTATCGCGACTAGTGACACGAGTCACCAGACTAATATCTGAGTCACTAAACTAGTCACGGGACTAGTCACCGGAGTCACCAAACTAGTTACGGGACTAGTCACCCGAGTCGCCAGACTAGACACGGGACAAGTCACACGAGACACCATACTTGTCACACGAGTCACCAGACTAGTCACGGGACTAGTCACCTGAGTCACCAGACTAGTCACGGGACTTGTCACACGAGTCACCAGACTAGTGGCGGCACTAGTGACCTGAGTCACCAAACTAGTCACGGCACTAGTCCCACGAGTCACCATACTAGTCATTGGACTAGTCACGCGAATCACCAGACTAGTCGCGGGACTAATCACTAGACTAGTAACGGGACTAGTCACCTGAGTCACCAGATTAATCAAGGGACTAGTCGCCCGAGTCTCCAAACTAGTCACGGGACTAGTTACATGAGTCACTAGACTAGTCACAGGCCTAGTCACCCCAGTCACCAGACTAGTCACAGGACTAGTCACCCCAGTCACCAGACTAGTCACGGGACTCATCACCTAAGACACCAGACCATTATCGCGACTAGTGACACGAGTCACCAGACTAATATCTGAGTCACTAAACTAGTCACGGGACTAGTCACCGGAGTCACCAATCTAGTTACGGGACTAGTCACCCGAGTCGCCAGACTAGACACGGGACAAGTCACACTAGTCACCAGACTAGTCACGGGACTAGTCACCCGAGTAACCAGATTAGTCACGGGACTAGTCACACGAGTCACCATACGAGTCACGGGACTAGTCAACCGAGTCAACAGACTAGTCACGGGACTAGTCACGCGAGTCACCATACGAGTCACGGGACTAGTCACCAGACTAGTCACAAAACTAGTCACGCGACTCACTAGAATATTCACGGGACTAGTCACCTGAGTCACCAGACTAGTCACGGGACTTGTCACACGAGTCACCAGACTAGTCACACGAGTCACTAGACTAGTCGCGGCACTAGTCACCTGAGTCACCAAACTAGTCACGGCACTAGTCCCACGAGTCACCATACTAGTCATTGGACTAGTCACGCGAGTCACCAGACAAGTCACGGGACTAATCACGAGTTACTAGACTAGTCACGTGAGTCACCAGACTAGTCACGGGACTAGTCGCCCGAGTCTCCAAACTAGTCACGGGACTAGTTACATGAGTCACTTGACTAGTCACGGGACTAGTCACCCCAGTCACCAGACTAGTCACGGGACTCGTCACCTGAGTCACCAGACTATTAACACGACTAGTCACACGAGTCACCAGACTAGTCACGAGACTAGTCACCTGAGTGACTAGACCAGTCACGGGACTAGTCACATTAGTCATGGGACTAATCAAACGAGTCACCAGACTAGTCACGTGACTAGCCACACGAGTCACCAGACTCACGTGACTAGTCTCCCGAGTCACCAGACTAGTCACGGGATTAGTCACACGAGTCACCAGACTAGTCACGGGACTAGTCACCCGAGTCACCAGACAAGTCACGGGACTAGTCACGAGTTACTAGACTAGTCACGTGAGTCACCAGACTAGTCACGGGACTAGTCACCCGGGTCACCAGACTAGTCACACGAGTCACCGGACGAATCACGGGACTACTCACCTGAGTCGCCATACTAGTCACGGGACTAGTCACACGAGCCACCAGACTAGTCACGGGACTAGTCACACGAGTCACCAGACTAGTCACCTGAGTCACCAGACTAGTCACGGGACTAGTCACCTGAGTCACGGGACTATTCACAAGAGTCACGGGACTATTCACAAGAGTCACCAGACTAATCACCTGAGTCACCAAACAAGTCACGGGACTAGTCACATTAGTCATGGGACTAATCAAACGAGTCACCAGACTAGTCACCTGACTAGCCACACGAGTCACCAGACTAGTCACGTGACGTGACTAGTCTCCCGAGTCACCAGACTAGCCACGGGACTAAGCACACGAGTCACCAGACTAGTCACGGGACTAGTTACCTGAGTCATGGGACTAGTCACCCGAGTCACCAGACTAATCACCTGAGTCACCAGACAAGTCACGGGACTAGTCACGAGTTACTAGACAAGTCACGTGAGTCACCAGACTAGTCACCCGAGTCACTAGACTAGTCACACGAGTCACCAGACTAATCACGGGACTAGTCACCTGAGCCACCAGACTAGTCACGGGACTAGTCACACGAGTCACCAGAGTAGTCACGGGACTAGTCACACGAGTCACCAAACTAGTCACCTGAGTCACCACACTAGTCACGGGACTAGTCACCTAAGTCACCAGACTAGTCACTGGACTAGTCATACGAGTCACCAGACTAATACCTGAGTCACCAGAGTAGTCACGGGACGAGTCACACGAGTCACCAGACTAATACCTGAGTCACAAGACTAGTCACCGAAGTCACCAGACTAGTTACGGGACTAGTCACCCGAGTCGCCAGACTAGACACGGGACAAGTCACACGAGTCACCATACTTGTCACACGAGTCACCAGACTAGTTACGGGACTAGTCACCCGAGTAACCAGACTAGTCACGGGACTAGTCACACGAGTCACCATACGAGTCACGGGACTAGTCACCCGAGTCACCAGACTAGTCACAGGACTAGTCACGCGACTCACCAGAATAGTCACGGGACTAGAAACCCGAGTCACCAGACTAGTCACGGGACTTGTCACACGAGTCACCAGACTAGTCACACGAGTCACTAGACTAGTCGCGGCACTAGTCACCTGAGTCACCAAACTAGTCACGGCACTAGTCCCACGAGTCACCATACTAGTCATTGGACTAGTCACGCGAGTCACCAGACAAGTCACGGGACTAATCACGAGTTACTAGACTAGTCACGTGAGTCACCAGACTAGTCACGGGACTAGTTACATGAGTCACTTGACTAGTCACGGGACTAGTCACCCCAGTCACCAGACTAGTCACGGGACTCGTCACCTGAGTCACCAGACTATTAACACGACTAGTCACACGAGTCACCAGACTAGTCACGAGACTAGTCACCTGAGTGACCAGACCAGTCACGGGACTAATCAAACGAGTCACCAGACTAGTCACGTGACTAGCCACACGAGTCACCAGACTCACGTGACTAGTCTCCCGAGTCACCAGACTAGTCACGGGATTAGTCACGCGAGTCACCAGACTAGTCACGGGACTAGTCACCCGAGTCACCAGACAAGTCACGGGACTAGTCACGAGTTACTAGACTAGTCACGTGAGTCACCAGACTAGTCACGGGACTAGTCACCCGGGTCACCAGACTAGTCACACGAGTCACCGGACGAATCACGGGACTAGTCACCTGAGTCGCCATACTAGTCACGGGACTAGTCACACGAGCCACCAGACTAGTCACGGGACTAGTCACACGAGTCACCAGACTAGTCACCTGAGTCACCAGACTAGTCACGGGACTAGTCACCTGAGTCACGGGACTATTCACAAGAGTCACGGGACTATTCACAAGAGTCACCAGACTAATCACCTGAGTCACCAAACAAGTCACGGGACTAGTCACATTAGTCATGGGACTAATCAAACGAGTCACCAGACTAGTCACCTGACTAGCCACACGAGTCACCAGACTAGTCACGTGACGTGACTAGTCTCCCGAGTCACCAGACTAGCCACGGGACTAAGCACACGAGTCACCAGACTAGTCACGGGACTAGTTACCTGAGTCATGGGACTAGTCACCCGAGTCACCAGACTAATCACCTGAGTCACCAGACAAGTCATGGGACTAGTCACGAGTTACTAGACTAGTCACGTGAGTCACCAGACTAGTCACCCGAGTCACCAGACTAGTCACACGAGTCACCAGACTAATCACGGGACTAGTCACCTGAGCCACCAGACTAGTCACGGGACTAGTCACACGAGTCACCAGAGTAGTCACGGGACTAGTCACACGAGTCACCAAACTAGTCACCTGAGTCACCACACTAGTCACGGGACTAGTCACCTAAGTCACCAGACAAGTCACTGGACTAGTCATACGAGTCACCAGACTAATACCTGAGTCACCAGAGTAGTCACGGGACGAGTCACACGAGTCACCAGACTAATACCTGAGTCACAAGACTAGTCACGGGACTAGTCACCGAAGTCACCAGACTAGTTACGGGACTAGTCACCCGAGTCGCCAGACTAGACACGGGACAAGTCACACGAGTCACCATACTTGTCACACGAGTCACCAGACTAGTTACGGGACTAGTCACCCGAGTAACCAGACTAGTCACGGGACTAGTCACACGAGTCACCATACGAGTCACGGGACTAGTCACCCGAGTCACCAGACTAGTCACAGGACTAGTCACGCGACTCACCAGAATAGTCACGGGACTAGAAAC